>JASTWF010000080.1:1305857-1346617 GCA_030390025.1 Squalus acanthias
ACCAGGTCCCTCACCTTCCCCATCATCGACAGACACTGCGGGAGACCAGGTCCCTCACCTTCCCCATCGACAGACACTGCGGAGACCAGGTCCCTCACCTTCCCCATCATCGACAGACACTGCGGGAGACCAGGTCCCTCACCTTCCCCATCGACAGACACTGCGGGAGACCAGGTCCCTCACCTTCCCCATCGACAGACACTGCGGGAGACCAGGTCCCTCACCTTCCCCATCGACAGACACTGCGGGAGACCAGGTCCCTCACCTCCCCATCGACAGACACTGCGGAGACCAGGTCCCTCACCTTCCCCATCATCGACAGACACTGCGGGAGACCAGGTCCCTCACCTTCCCCATCGACAGACACTGCGGAGACCAGGTCCCTCACCTTCCCCATCGACAGACACTGCGGAGACCAGGTCCCTCACCTTCCCATCGACAGACACTGCGGGAGACCAGGTCCTCACCTTCCCCATCGACAGACACTGCGGAGACCAGGTCCCTCACCTTCCCCATCGACAGACACTGCGGGAGACCAGGTCCCTCACCTTCTCCATCGACAGACACTGCGGGAGACCAGGTCCCTCACCTTCCCCATCGACAGACACTGCGGAGACCAGGTCCCTCACCTTCCCCATCGACAGACACTGCGGGAGACCAGGTCACTCACCATCCCCATCGACAGACACTGCGGGAGACCAGGTCCCTCACCTTCCCATCGAAAGACACTGCTGGGAGACCAGGTCCCTCACCTTCCCCATCGACAGACACTGCAGGAGATCAGGTTCCCTCACCTTCCCCATCGACAGACACTGCGGAGACCAGGTCCCTCACCTTCCCCATCGACAGACACTGCGGGAGACCAGGTCCTCTCACCTTCGCCATCGACAGACACTGACGGCGGGAGACCAGGTCCCTCACCCTTCCCCAATCACAGACACTGCGGGAGACCAGGTCCCTCACCTTCCCCATCGACAGACACTGCGGGAGACAGGTCCCTCACCTTCCCATCGACAGACACATGCGGGAGGACCAGGTCCTCACCTTCACCATCGACAGACACTGCTGGAGACCAGGTCCCTCACTCTCCCCATATCGACAGACACTGCGGGAGAACCAGGTCCCTCACCTTCCCCATCGACAGACACTGCGGGAGACCAGGTCCCTCACCTTCCCCAATCGACAGACACTGCGGGAGACCAGGTCCCTCACCTTCCCCATCGACAGACACTGCGGGAAACGAGGTCCCTCCCCTACCTCATCATCGACAGCCATTGCGCGAGACCCGGTCCCACACCTACCCCATCGACAGACACTGCGGGAGACCAGGTCCCTCACCTTCCCCATAGACAGACACTGCGGGAGACCAGGTCCTCACCTTCCCCATCGACGAGACATTGCATGAAGACAGGTCCATCACCTTCCCATCATCGACAGACACTGCAGGGAGACCAGTCCCTCACCTTCCCATCATCGACAGACACTGCGGGAGACCAGGTCCCTCACCTTCCCATCATCGACAGACACTGCGGGAGACCAGGTCCCTCACCTTCTCCATTATCGACAGACACTGCGGGAGACCAGGTCCCTGACCTCCCATCATCGACAGACACTGCGGGAGACCAGTTCCCTCACCTTCCCCATCGACAGACACTGCGGGAGACCATGTCGCTCACCTTCCCCATCGACAGACACTGCGGGAGACCAGGTCCCTCACCTTCCCCATCGACAGACACTGCGGGAGACCAGGTCCCTCACCTTCCCCATCGACAGACACTGCGGGAGACCAGGTCCCTCACCTTCCCCATCGACAGACACTGCGGGAGACCAGGTCCCTCACCTTCCCAATCGACAGACACTGCGGGAGACCAGGTCCCTCACCTTCCCCATCGACAGACACTGCGGGAGACCTGGTCCCTCACCTTCCCCATCATCGACAGACATTGCGAGAGACCAGGTCCCTCACCTTCCCCATTGACTGACACTGCGGGAGACCAGGTCCCTCACCTTCCCCATCGACAGACACTGCGGAGACCAGGTCCCTCACCATCCATCCATCGACAGACACTGCGGGAGACCAGGTCCCTCACCTTCCCCATCGACAGACACTGCGGAAACCAGGTCCCTCACCTTACCCATCATCGACAGACACTGCGGGAGACCAGGTCCCTCACCTTCTCCATCATCGACAGACACTGCGGGAGACCAGGTCCCTCACCTTCTCCATCGACAGACACTGCGGGAGACCAGGCCCTCACCTTCCCCATCGACAGACACTGCGGGAGACCAGCCCTCACCTTCCCCATCGACAGACACTGCGGGAGACCAGGTCCCTCACCTTCCCATCATCGACAGACACTGCGGGAGACCAGTCCCTCACCTTCCCCATCGACAGACACTGCGGAGACCAGGTCCCTCACCTTCCCATCATCGACAGACACTGCGGAGACCAGGTCCCTCACCTTCCCCATCATCGACAGACACAGCGGAGACCAAGTCCCCACCTTCCCCATCGACAGACACTGCGGGAGACCAGGTCCCTCACCTTCCCCATCATCGACAGACACTGCGGAGACCAGGTCCCTCACCTTCCCCATCGACAGACACTGCGGGAGACCAGGTCCCTCACCTTCCCCATCGACAGACACTGCGGAGACCAGGTCCCTCAACTTCCCCATCGACAGACACTGCGGGAGACCAGGTCCCTCACCTTCCCCCATCATCGACAGACACTTGCGGGAGACCAGGTCCCTCACCTTCCCCATCGACAGACACTGCGGGAGACCAGGTCCCTCACCTTCCCCCATCGACAGACACTGCGGGAGACCAGGTCCCTCACCTTCCCCATCGACAGACACTGCGGGAGACCAGGTCCCTCACCTTCCCCATCGACAGACACTGCGGGAGACCAGGTCCCTCACCTTCCCATCATCGACAGACACTGCGGGAGACCAGGTCCCATCACCTTCCCCATCGACAGACACTGCGGAGACAGGTCCCTCACCTTCTCCCATCGACAGACACTGCGGGAGACCAGGTCCTCACCTTCCCCATCGACAGACACTGCGGGAGACCAGGTCCCTCACCTTCCCCATCGACAGACACTGCGGGAGACAAGGTCCCTCACCTTCCCCAACATCGATCAGACACTGCGGGAGACCAGGTCCCTCACCTTCCCCATCGACAGACACTGCGGGAGACAGTCCCTCACCTTCCCCTGCGAAAGACACTGCGGGGAGATCAGGTCACCTCACCTTCCCATCATCGACAGAGACAACTGAGGGAGACCAGGTCCCTCACCTTCCAATTCATCGAAAGTCACTGCGGGAGACCTGGTCCCTCAACTTCCTCCCATCGACAGACACTGCGGGAGAGCAGGTCTCTCACCTTCTCATCATCGACAGACACTGCGGGGGACCAGGTCCTTCACCTTCTCCATCGACAGCACTTCTGGAGACAGCAGGTCGCTCACCTTCCCCATCACGACAGACACTGCTGGAGACCCAGGTCCCTCAACTTCCCATCGACAGACACTGCGGGAGACCGAGGTTCTCTCACCTTCCCATCATCGACAGAAACTGCGGGAGACCAGGTCCCTCAACTTCTCCATCAACGACAGACCTGCGGAGACCCAGGTCCCTCATCTGCCCATCGACAGTCACTGCAGGGAGACCAGGTCCCTCACCTTCCCCATCATCGACTGACACTGCGGGAGATCATGTCCCTCACCATCCCCATCGAAAGACACTGCGGAGACCAGGTCCCTCACCTTCCCTCATCGACAGACACTGCGGGAGACCAGGTCCCTCACCTTCCCTCATCGACAGACACTGCGGGAGACCAGGTCCCTCACCTTCCCCATTCGACAGACACTGCGGGAGACCAGGTCCTCACCTTCCCCATCGACAGACACTGCGGGAGACCAGGTCCCTCACCTTCCCCTCATCGACAGACACTGCGGGAGACCAGGTCCCTCACCTTCCCCATCGACAGACACTGCGGGAGACCAGGTCCCTCACCTTCCCCATCGACAGACACTGCGGGAGACCAGGTCCCTCACCTTCCCCATCGACAGACACTGCGGGAGACCAGGTCCCTCACCTTCCCCATCGACAGACACTGCGGGAGACCAGGTCCCTCACCTTCCCCATCGACAGACACTGCGGGAGACCAGGTCCCTCACCTTCCCCATCGACAGACACTGAGGGAGACCAGGTCCCTCACCTTCCCCATCATCGACAGACACTGCGGGAGACCAGGTCCCTCACCTTCCCCATCGACAGACACTGCGGGAGACCAGGTCCCTCACCTTCCCCATCGACAGACACTGCGGGAGACCAGGTCCCTCACCTTCCCCATTGACAGACACTGCGGGAGACCAGGTCCCTCACCTTCCCATCATCGACAGACACTGCGGGAGACCAGGTCCCTCACCTTCCCCATCGACAGACCTGCGGGAGACAGGTCCCTCACCTTCCCCACATCGACAGACACTGCGGGAGACAGGTCCCTCACCTTCCCCATCGACAGACACTGCGGGAGACCAGGTCCCTCACCTTCCCCATCGACCAGACACTGCGGGAGACCAGGTCCCTCACCTTCCCCATCGACAGACACTGCGGGAGACCAGGTCTCTCACCTTCCCCATCGACAGACACTGCGGGAGACCAGGTCCCTCACCTTCCCCATCGACAGACACTGCGGGAGACCAGGTCCCTCACCTTCCCATCATCGACAGACACTGCGGGAGACCAGGTCCCTCACCTTCCTCCATCACAGACACTGCGAGGAGACCAGGTCCTCACCTTCCCCATCATCGACAGACACTGCGTGAGACCAGGTCCCTCACCTTCCCCATCGACAGACACTGCGGGAGACCAGGTCCCTCACCTTCCCATTCGACAGACACTGCGGGAGGACAGTCGCTCACCTTCCCCATCGACAGACACTGCGGGAGACCAGGTCCCTCACCTTCCCATCACACAAGACACTGCGGGAGACCAGGTCCCTCACCTTCCCCATCGACAGACACTGCGGGAGACCAGGTCCCTCACCTTCCCCATCATCGACAGACACTGCGGGAGACCAGGTCCCATCACCTTCCCCATCGACAGACACTGCGGGAGACCAGGTCCCTCACCTTCCCCATCGACAGACACTGCGGGAGACCAGGTCCCTCAGCTTCCCCATCGACAACACTGCGGGAGACCAGGTCCCTCACCTTCCCATCGACAGACACTGCGGGAGACCAGGTCCCTCACCATTCCCCATCGACAGACACTGCAGGAGACCAGGTCCCTCACCTTCCCCATCATCGACAGACACTGCGGGAGACCAGGTCCCTCACCTTCTCCATCGACAGACACTGCGGGAGACCAGGTCCCTCACCTTCTCCATCATCGACAGACACTGCGGGAGACCAGGTCCCTCACCTTCCCCATCGACAGACACTGCGGAGACCAGGTCCCTCACCTTCCCCATCGACAGACACTGCGGGAGACCAGGTCCCTCACCTTCCCCATCGACAGACACTGCGGAGACCAGGTCCCTCACCTTCCCCATCATCGACAGACACTGCGGGAAACGAGGTTCCTCCCCTACCTCATCATCGACAGACACTGCGGGAGACCAGGTCCCTCACCTTCCCCATCATCGACAGACACTGCGGGAGACCAGGTCCCTCACCTTCCCCATCGACAGACACTGCGGGAGACAGGTCCCTCACCTTCCCAATCGACAGACACTGCGGAGACCAGTCCCTCACCTTCCCCATCGACAGACACTGCGGGAGACCAGGTCCCTCACCTTCCCCATCATCGACAGACACTGCGGGAGACCAGGTCCCTCACCTTCCCATCGACAGACACTGAGGGAGACCAGGTCCCTCACCTTCCCCATCGACAGACACTGCGGGAGACCAGGTCCCTCACCTTCCCCATCGACAGACACTGCGGGAGACCAGGTCCCTCACCTTCCATCATCGACAGACACTGCGGAGACCAGGTCCCTCACCTTCCCAACGACAGACACTGCAGGAGACCAGGTCCCTCACCTTCCCCATCGACAGACACTGCGGGAGACCAGGTCCCTCACCTTCCCCATCGACAGACACTGCGGGAGACCAGGTCCCTCACCTTCCCCATCATCGACAGACACTGCGGGAGACCAGGTCCCTCACCTTCCCCATCGACAGACACTGCGGGAGACCAGGTCCCTCACCTTCCCCATCATCGACAGACACTGCGGGAGACCAGGTCCCTCACCTTCCCCATCGACAGACACTGCGGGAGACCAGGTCCCTCACCTTCCCCATCGACAGACACTGCGGGAGACCAGGTCCCTCACCTTCCCAATCGACAGACACTGCGGGAGACCAGGTCCCTCACCTTCCCATCGACAGACAATGCGGGAGACCAGGTTCCCTCCTACTTCTCCATCGACAGACACTGCGAGGAGACCAGGTCCCTCACCTTCCCCATCGAGCAGACACTGTCGGAGACCAGGTCCCTGCACCTTCCCCATATCGACAGACACTGCGGGAGACCAGTTCCCTCACCTTCCCATCGACAGACACTGCGGGAGACCAGGTCCCTCACCTTCTCCATCGACAGACATTGCGGGAGATCCAGGTCCCTCACATCCCCATCGACAGACACTGCGGAGACCAGGTCCCTCACCTTCCCCATCAACAGACACTGCGGGAGACCAGGTCCCTCACCTTCCCCATCGACAGACACTAAGGGAGACCAGGTCCCTCACCTTCCCCATCGACAGACACTGCGGGAGACCAGGTCCCTCACCTTCCCCATCGACAGACACTGCGGGAGACCCAGGTCCTCACCTTCCCATCGACAGACATTGCGGGAGACTCAGGACCCTCACCTTCCCCATCTCGACAGACACTGCGGGAGACCAGGTCCCTCACCTTCCCCATCATCGACAGACACTGCGGGAGACCAGGTCCCTCACCTTCCCCATCGACAGACTCTGCGGGAGACCAGTGTCCCTCACCTTCCCCATCGACAGACACTGCGGGAGACCAGGTCCTCACCTTCCCCATCGACAGACACTGCAGGGAGACCAGGTCCCTCCCTTCCCCATCGACAGACACCTGCGGGAGACCAGGTCCCTCACCTTCCCCATCGACAGGACACTGCGGGAGACCAGGTCCTCCCTACCTTCACATCGACAGACCCTGCGGGAGACAGATCCCTCACCTTCCCCATCAGACAGACATTGCGGGAGACCAGTCCCTCACCTTCCCCATCGACAGACACTGCGGTGAGGACAGGTCCCTCAACTTCTCCATCATTCACAGACACTGCGGGAGACCAGGTCCCTCACTTCCCCATCGACAGACACTGCGGAGACCAGGTCCCTCACCTTCTTCCATCATCGACAGACACTGCGGGAGACCAGGTCCCTCACCTTCCCCATCACGACAGACACTGCGGAGACCAGGTCCCTCACCTTCTCCATGATCGACAGACACTGCCGGAGACCAGGTCCCTGACCTACTCCATCATCGACAGACACTGCGGGAGACCAGTCCCTCACCTTCCCCATCGACAGACACTGCGGGAGACCAGGTCCCTCACCTTCTCCATCATCGACAGACACTGCGGTGACCAGGTCCCTCACTTCCCCATCGACAGACACTGCGGGAGACCAGGTCCCTCACCTTCCCCATCGACGACAACACTGCGGAAGACCAGGTCCCTCACCTTCCCATCATCGACAGACACTGCGGGAGACCAGGTCCCTCACCTTCCCATCATCGACAGACACTGCGGGAGACCAGTTCCCTCACCTTCCCCATCAACAGACACTGCGGGAGACAGGTCCCTCACCTTCCCCATTGACAGACACTGCGGGAGACCAGGTCCCTCACCTTCCCCATCGACAGACACTGCGGGAGACCAGGTCCCTCACCTTCCCCATCGATCGAGACACTGCGGGAGACCAGGTCCCTCACCTTCCCCATCGACAGACACTGCGGGAGACCAGGTCCCTCACCTTCCCATCATCGACAGACACTGCGGGAGACCAGGTCCCTCACCTTCCCCATCGACAGACACTGCGGGAGACCAGGTCCCTCACCTTCCCATCATCGACAGACACTGCGGGAGACCAGGTCCCTCACCTTCCCCATCGACAGACACTGCGGGAGACCAGGTCCCTCACCTTCCCCATCGACAGACACTGCGGGAGACCAGGTCCCTCACCTTCCCCATCGACAGACACTGCGGGAGACCAGGTCCCTCACCTTCCCCATCATCGACAGACACTGCGGGAGACCAGGTCCCTCACCTTCCCCATCGACAGACACTGCGGGAGACCAGGTCCCTCACCTTCCCCATCATCGACAGACACTGCGGGAGACCAGGTCCCTCACCTTCCCCATCGACAGACACTGCGGGAGACCAGGTCCCTCACCTTCCCATCGACAGACACTGCGGGAGACCAGGTCCCTCACCTTCCCCATCATCGACAGACACTGCGGGAGACCAGGTCCCTCACCTTCCCCATCGACAGACACTGCGGGAGACCAGGTCCCTCACCTTCCCCATCGACAGACACTGCGGGAGACCAGGTCCCTCACCTTCCCCATCGACAGACACTGCGGGAGACCAGGTCCCTCACCTTCCCCATCGACAGACACTGCGGGAGACCAGGTCCCTCACCTTCCCCATCGACAGACACTGCGGGAGACCAGGTCCCTCACCTTCCCCATCGACAGACACTGCGGGAGACCAGGTCCCTCACCTTCCCCATCGACAGACACTGCGGGAGACCAGGTCCCTCACCTTCCCCATCGACAGACACTGCGGGAGACCAGGTCCCTCACCTTCCCCATCGACAGACACTGCGGGAGACCAGGTCCCTCACCTTCCCCATCGACAGACACTGCGGGAGACCAGGTCCCTCACCTTCCCCATCGACAGACACTGCGGGAGACCAGGTCCCTCACCTTCCCCATCGACAGACACTGCGGAGACCAGGTCCCTCACCTTCCCCATCGACAGACACTGCGGGAGACCAGGTCCCTCACCTTCCCCATCATCGACAGACACTGCGGGAGACCAGGTCCCTCACCTTCCCCATTGACAGACACTGCGGGAGACCAGGTCCCTCACCTTCCCCATCGACAGACACTGCGGGAGACCAGATCCCTCACCATCCCAATCGACAGACACTGCGGGAGACCAGGTCCCTCACCTTCCCCATCGACAGACACTGCGGGAAACGAGGTCCCTCACCTACCTCATCATCGACAGCCATTGCGCGAGACCAGGTCCCTCACCTACCCCATCGACAGACACTGCGGGAGACCAGGTCCCTCACCTTCCCATCGACAGACACTGCGGGAGACCAGGTCCCTCACCTTCCCCATCATCGACAGACACTGCGGGAGACCAGGTCCCTCACCTTCTCCCATCGACAAGACACTGCGGGAGACCAGGTCCCTCACCTTCCCCATCATCGACAGACACTGCGGGAGACCAGGTCCCTCACCTTCCCATCATCGACAGACACTGCGGGAGACCAGGTCCCTCACCTTCCCCATCGACAGACACTGCGGGAGACCAGGTCCCTCACCTACCCCATCATCGACAGACACTGTGGGAGACCAGGTCCCTCACCTTCCCCATCGACAGACACTGCGGGAGACCAGGTCCCTGACCTTCTCCATCGACAGACACTGCGGGAGACCAGATCCCTCACCTTCTCCATTGAGAGACACTGCGGGAGACCAGGATCCCTCACCTACCCCATCATCGACAGACACTGCGGGAGACCAGGTCCCTCACCTTCCCATCGACAGACACTGCGGGAGACAGTCCCTCACCTTCCCAATCGACAGACACTGCGGGAGACCAGGTCCCTCACCTTCCCCATCGACAGACACTGCGGGAAACGAGGTCCCTCCCCTACCTCATCATCGACAGCAATGCGCGAGACCCGGTCCCACACCTACCCCATCGACAGACACTGCGGGAGACCAGGTCCCTCACCTTCCCCATCGACAGACACTGCGGGAGACCAGGTCCCTCACCTTCCCCATCGACAGACACTGCGGGAGACCAGGTCCCTCACCTTCTCCATCGACAGACACTGCGGGAGACCAGGTCCCTCACCTTCCCCATCGACAGACACTGCGGGAGACCAGGTCCCTCACCTTCCCCATCGACAGACACTGCGGGAGACCAGGTCCCTCACCTTCCCCATCGACAGACACTGCGGGAGACCAGGTCCCTCACCTTCCCCATCGACAGACACTGCGGGAGACCAGGTCCCTCACCTTCCCCATCGACAGACACTGCGGGAGACCAGGTCCCTCACCTTCCCCATCATCGACAGACACTGCGGAGACCAGGTCCTCACCTTCCCCATCGACAGACACTGCGGGAGACCAGGTCCCTCACCTTCCCCATCGACAGACACTGCGGGAGACCAGGTCCCTCACCTTCCCAATCGACAGACACTGCGGGAGACCAGGTCCCTCACCTTCCCCATCGACAGACACTGCGGGAGACCAGGTCCCTCACCTTCCCCATCGACAGACACTGCGGGAACCAGGTCCCTGACCTACTCCATCATCGACAGACACTGCGGGAGACCAGGTCCCTCACCTTCCCCATCGACAGACACTGCGGGAGACCAGGTCCCTCACCTTCCCCATCGACAGACACTGCGGGAGACCAGGTCCCTCACCTTCCATCATCGACAGACACTGCGGGAGACCAGTCCCTCACCTTCCCCATCGACAGACACTGCGGGAGACCAGGTCCCTCACCTTCCCCATCGACAGACACTGCGAGAGCACCAGGTCCCTCACCTTCTCCATCATCGAAGACACTGCGGGAGACCAGGATCCCTCACCTTCCCCATATCGACAGACACTGCGGGAGACCAGGTCCCTCACCTTCCCCATCATGACAGACACTGCGGGAGAACCAGGTCCCTCACCTTCCCCATTGACAGACACAGCGGGAGACCAGGTCCCTCACCTTCCCATCGACAGACACTGCGGGAGACCAGGTCCCTCACCATCCCAATCGACAGACACTGCGGGAGACCAGGTCCCTCACCTTCCCCATCGACAGACACTGCGGGAGACAGGTCCCTCACCTTTCCCACATCGACAGACATTGCGGGAGACCCGGTCCCACACCTACCCCATCGACAGACACTGCGGGAGACCAGGTCCCTCACCTTCCCCATAGACAGACACTGCGGGAGACCAGGTCCCTCACCTTCCCCATCGACAGACATTGCGGAAGACCAGGTACATCACCTTCTCCATCATCGATAGACACTGCGGGAGACCTGGTCCCTCACCTTCCCCATCATCGACAGACACTGCGGGAGACTAGGATCCCTCACCTTCTCCATGATCGACAGACACTGCCGGAGACCAGGTCCCTGACCTACCCCATCATCGACAGACACTGCGGGAGACCTATTCCCTCACCTTCCCCATCGACAGACACTGCGGGAGACCATGTCGCTCACCTTCCCCATCGACAGACACTGCGGGAGATCAGGTCCCTGACCTTCTCCATCGACAGACACTGCGGGAGACCAGGTCCCTCACCTTCCCCATCAACAGACACTGCGGGAGACCAGGTCCCTCACCTTCCCCATCGACAGACACTAAGGGAGACCAGGTCACTCACATTCCCCATCGACAGACACTGCGGGAGACCAGGTCCCTCACCTTCCCCATTGACAGACACTGCGGGAGACCAGGTCCCTCACCTTCCCCATCGACAGACACTAAGGGAGACCAGGTCCCTCACCTTCCCCATCGACAGACACTGCGGGAGACCAGGTCCCTCACCTTCCCCATCGACAGACACTGCGGGAGACCAGGTCCCTCACCTTCCCCATCATCGACAGACACTGCGGGAGACCAGGTCCCTCACCTTCCCCATCGACAGACACTGCGGGAGACCAGGTCCCTCACCTTCCCCATCGACAGACACTGCGGGAGACCAGGTCCCTCACCTTCCCCATCGACAGACACTGCGGGAGACCAGGTCCCTCACCTTCCCCATCGACAGACACTGCGGGAGACCAGGTCCCTCACCTTCCCCATCGACAGACACTGCGGGAGACCAGGTCCCTCACCTTCCCCATCATCGACAGACACTGCGGGAGACCAGGTCCCTCACCTTCCCCATCGACAGACACTGCGGGAGACCAGGTCCCTCACCTTCCCCATCGACAGACACTGCGGGAGACCAGGTCCCTCACCTTCCCCATCGACAGACACTGCGGGAGACCAGGTCCCTCACCTTCCCCATCGACAGACACTGCGGGAGACCAGGTCCCTCACCTTCCCCATCGACAGACACTGCGGGAGACCAGGTCCCTCACCTATCCCATCATCGACAGACACTGCGGGAGACCAGGTCCCTCACCTTCCCCATCGACAGACACTGCGGGAGACCAGGTCCCTCACCTTCCCCATCGACAGACACTGCGGGAGACCAGGTCCCTCACCTTCCCATCATCGACAGACACTGCGGGAGACCAGGTCCCTCACCTTCCCAATCGACAGACACTGCGGGAGACCAGGTCCCTCACCTTCCCCATCGACAGACACTGCGGGAGACCAGGTCCCTCACCTTCCCCATCGACAGACACTGCGGGAGACCAGGTCCCTCACCTTCCCATCATCGACAGACACTGCGGGAGACCAGGTCCCTCACCTTCCCCATCGACAGACACTGCGGGAGACCAGGTCCCTCACCTTCCCCATCGACAGACACTGCGGGAGACCAGGTCCCTCACCTTCTCCATCATCGACAGACACTGCGGGAGACCAGGTCCCTCACCTTCCCCATCGACAGACATTGCGGAAGACGAGGGTCCCTCACCTTCCCCATCATCGACAGACACTGCGGGAGACCAGTCCCTCACCTTCCCCATCATCGACAGACACTGCGGGAGACCAGGTCCCTCAGCCTTCCCCATCGACAGACACTGCGGGAGACCAGGTCCCTCACCTTCCCCATTGACAGACACTGCGGGAGACCAGTCCCTCACCTTCCCCATCGACAGACACTGCGGGTAGACCAGGTCCCTCACCTTCCCCATCGACAGACACTGCGGGAGACGAGGTCCCTCACCTTCCCATCATCGACAGACACTGCGGGAGACCAGGTCCATCACCTACCCATCGACAGACACTGCGGGAGACAGGTCCCTCACCTTCCCCATCGACAGACACTGCGGAGACCAGGTCCTCACCTTCCCCATCGACAGACACTGCGGGAGATCAGGTCCTCACCTTCCCCATCGACAGACACTGCGGGAGACCAGGTCCCTCACCTTCCCCATCGACAGACACTGCGGGAGACCAGGTCCCTCACCTTCCCCATCGACAGACACTGCGGGAGACCAGGTCCCTCACCTTCCCCATCGACAGACACTGCGGGAGACCAGGTCCCTCACCTTCCCCATCGACAGACACTGCGGGAGACCAGGTCCCTCACCTTCCCCATCGACAGACACTGCGGGAGACCAGGTCCCTCACCTTCCCCATCGACAGACACTGCGGGAGACCAGGTCCCTCACCTTCCCCATCGACAGACACTGCGGGAGACCAGGTCCCTCACCTTCCCCATCGACAGACACTGCGGGAGACCAGGTCCCTCACCTTCCCCATCGACAGACACTGCGGGAGACCAGGTCCCTCACCTTCCCCATCGACAGACACTGCGGGAGACCAGGTCCCTCACCTTCCCATTGACATACACTGCGGGAGACCAGGTCCCTCACCTTCCCCATCGACAGACACTGCGGGAGACCAGGTCCCTCACCTTCCCCATCGACAGACACTGCGGGAGACCAGGTCCCTCACCTTCCCCATCGACAGACACTGCGGGAGACCAGGTCCCTCAACTTCTCCATCGACAGACACTGCGGGAGACCAGGTCCCTCACCTTCCCCATCGACAGACACTGCGGGAGACCAGGTCCCTCACTTACCCCATCAACAGACACTGCGGGAGACCAGGTCCCTCACCTTCCCCATCGACAGACACTGCGGGAGACCAGGTCCCTCACCTTCCCCATCGACAGACACTGCGGGAGACCAGGTCCCTCACCTTCCCACATCGACAGACACTGCGGGAGACGAGGTCCCTCACCTTCCCCCATCGACAGACACTGCGGGAGACCTGGTCCCTCACATTCTCCAACATCGACAGACACTGCGGGAGACCAGGTCCCTCACCTTCCCCATAGACAGACACTGCGGGAGACCAGGTCCCTCACCTTCCCCATCGACAGACACTGCGGGAGACCAGGTCCTCACCTTCCCACTCGACAGACACTGCGGAGACCAGGTCCCTCACCTTCCCCATCGACAGACACTGCGGGAGACCAGGTCCCTCCCTTCCTCCATCGACAGACACTGCGGGAGACCAGGTCCCTCACCTTCCCCATCGACAGACACTGCGGGAGACCAGGTCCCTCACCTTCCCATCGACAGACACTGCGGGAGACCAGGTCCCTCACCTTCCCCATCGACAGACATTGCGGAAGACTAGGTCCCTCACCTTCCCCATCATCGACAGACACTGCGGGAGACCAGGTCCCTCACCTTCCCCATCATCGACAGACACTGCGGGAGACCAGGATCCCTCACCTTCTCCATCATCGACAGACACTGCGGGAGACCAGGTCCCTCACCTTCCCCATCATCGACAGACACTGCGGGAGACCAGGTCCCTCACCTTCCCCATCGACAGACACTGCGGGAGACCAGGTCCCTCACCTTCCCCATCGACAGACACTGCGGGAGACCAGGTCCCTCACCTTCCCCATCGACAGACACTGCGGGAGACCAGTCCCTCACCTTCCCCATCGACAGACACTTGCGGGAGACCAGGTCCCTCACCCTTCCCCAATCGACAGACACTAGGGAGACCAGTCCCTCACCTTCCCCATCGACAGACACTGCGGGAGACCAGGTCCCTCACCTTCCCATCGACAGACACTGCGGGGAGACAGGTCCCTCACCTTCCCCATCGACAGACAAGTGCGAGACCAGGTCCCTCACCTTCCCCATCGACAGACACTGCGGGAGACCAGGTCCCTCACCTTCTCCATCGACAGACAATGCGGGAGACCAGGTCCCTCACCTTCCCCATCGACAGACACTGCGGGAGACCAGGTCCCTCACCTTCCCCATCATCGCAGACACTGCGGGAGACCAGGTCCCTCAACTTCCCCATCGACAGACACTGCGGGAGACCAGGTCCCTCACCTTCCCCATCGACAGACACTGCGGGAGACCAGGTCCCTCACCATCCCCATCGACAGACACTGCGGGAGACAGGTCCCTCACCTTCCCCATCGACAGACACTGCGGGAGACCAGGACCCTCACCTTCCCATCGACAGACACTGCGGGAGACCAGGTCCCTCACCTTCCCCATCATCGACAGACACTGCGGGAGACCAGGTCCTCACCTTCCCATCTCGACTGACACTGCGGGAGACAGGTCCCTCACCTTCCCATCATCGACAGACACTGCGGGAGACCAGATCCCTCACCTTCCCCATCTGACAGACACTGCGGGAGACCAGGTCCCTCACCTTCCCCATTGACTGTCACTGCGGGAGACCAGGTCCCTCACCTTCCCCATCGACAGACACTGCGGGAGACCAGGTCCCTCACCTCCCCATCATCGACAGACACTGCGGGAGACCAGATCCCTCACCTTCCCCATCGACAGACACTGCGGGAGACCAGGTCCCTCACCTTCCCCATCGACAGACACTGCGGGAGACCAGGTCCCTCACCTTCTCCATCATCGAAGACACTGCGGGAGACCAGGTCCCTCACCTTCCCAATCGACAGACACTGCGGGAGACCAGGTCCCTCACCTTCCCCATCGACAGACACTGCGGGAGACCAGGTCCCTCACCTTCCCCATCGACAGACACTGCGGGAGACCAGGTCCCTCACCTTCCCCATCATCGACAGACACTGCGGGAGACCAGGTCCCTCACCTTCCCCATCGACAGACACTGCGGGAGACCAGGTCCCTCACCTTCCCCATCGACAGACACTGCGGGAGACCAGGTCCCTCACCTTCCCCATCGACAGACACTGCGGGAGACCAGGTCCCTCACCTTCCCCATCGACAGACACTGCGGGAGACCAGGTCCCTCACCTTCCCCATCATCGACAGACACTGCGGGAGACCAGGTCCCTCACCTTCCCCATCGACAGACACTGCGGGAGACCAGGTCCCTCACCTTCTCCATCATCGACAGACACTGCGGGAGACCAGGTCCCTCACCTTCCCCATCATCGACAGACATTGCGAGAGACCAGGTCCGTCACCTTCCCCATTGACTGTCACTGCGGGAGACCAGGTCCCTCACCTTCCCCATCGACAGACACTGCGGGAGACCAGATCCCTCACCATCCCAATCGACAGACACTGCGGGAGACCAGGTCCCTCACCTTCCCCATCGACAGACACTGCGGGAAACGAGGTTCCTCCCCTACCTCATCATCGACAGCCATTGCGCGAGACCCGGTCCCACACCTACCCCATCGACAGACACTGCGGGAGACCAGGTCCCTCACCTTCCCCATAGACAGACACTGCGGAGACCAGGTCCCTCACCTTCCCCATCGACAGACATTGCGGAAGACTAGGTTCCACACCTTCCCCATCATCGACAGCCTTGCGGGAGGTCCAGGTCCATCACCTTCTCCATCATCGATAGACACTGCGGGAGACCAGGTCCCTCACCTTCCCCATCATCGACAGACACTGCGGGAGACTAGGATCCCTCACCTTCTCCATGATCGACAGACACTGCGGGAGACCAGGTCCCTCACCTTCCCCATCGACAGACACTGCGGGAGACCAGGTCCCTCACCTTCCCCATCGACAGACACTGCGGGAGACCAGGTCCCTCACCTTCCCCATCGACAGACACTGCGGGAGACCAGGTCCCTCACCTTCCCCATCATCGACAGACACTGCGGGAGACCAGGTCCCTCACCTTCCCCATCGACAGACACTGCGGGAGACCAGGTCCCTCACCTTCCCCATCGACAGACACTGCGGGAGACCAGGTCCCTCACCATCCCCATCGACAGACACTGCGGGAGACCAGGTCCCTCACCTTCCCCATCGACAGACACTGCGGGAAACGAGGTCCCTCCCCTTCCTCATCATCGACAGCCATTGCGGGAGACCAGGTCCCTCACCTTCCCCATCGACAGACACTGCGGGAGACCAGGTCCCTCACCTTCCCCATCGACAGACACTGCGGGAGACCAGGTCCCTCACCTTCCCCATCGACAGACACTGCGGGAGACCAGGTCCCTCACCTTCCCCATCGACAGACACTGCGGGAGACCAGGTCCCTCACCTTCCCCATCGACAGACACTGCGGGAGACCAGGTCCCTCACCTTCCCCATCGACAGACACTGCGGGAGACCAGGTCCCTCACCTTCCCCATCGACAGACACTGCGGGAGACCAGGTCCCTCACCTTCCCCATCGACAGACACTGCGGGAGACCAGGTCCCTCACCTTCCCCATCGACAGACACTGCGGGAGACCAGGTCCCTCACCTTCCCCATCATCGACAGACACTGCGGGAGACCAGGTCCCTCACCTTCCCCATCGACAGACACTGCGGGAGACCAGGTCCCTCACCTTCCCCATCGACAGACACTGCGGGAGACCAGGTCCCTCACCTTCCCAATCGACAGACACTGCGGGAGACCAGGTCCCTCACCTTCCCCATCGACAGACACTGCGGGAGACCAGGTCCCTCACCTTCCCCATCGACAGACACTGCGGGAAACGAGGTCCCTCCCCTACCTCATCATCGACAGACACTGCGGGAGACCAGGTCCCTCACCTTCCCCATCGACAGACACTGCGGGAGACCAGGTCCCTCACCTTCCCCATCGACAGACACTGCGGGAGACCAGGTCCCTCACCTTCCCCATCATCGACAGACACTGCGGGAGACCAGGT
The DNA here is from genome assembly GCA_030390025.1 of Squalus acanthias. Lineage (NCBI taxonomy): Eukaryota > Metazoa > Chordata > Chondrichthyes > Squaliformes > Squalidae > Squalus > Squalus acanthias. The sequence continues at coordinate 1,323,888 of JASTWF010000080.1, forward strand.
CCCTCACCTTCCCCATCGACAGACACTGCGGGAGACCAGGTCCCTCACCTTCTCCATCATCGACAGACACTGCGGGAGACCAGGTCCCTCACCTTCCCATCATCGACAGACACTGCGGGAGACCAGGTCCCTCACCTTCTCCATCATCGACAGACACTGCGGGAGACCAGGTCCCTCACCTTCCCCATCATCGACAGACACTGCGAGAGACCAGGTCCCTCACCTTCCCCATTGACTGACACTGCGGGAGACCAGGTCCCTCACCTTCCCCATCGACAGACACTGCGGGAGACCAGGTCCCTCACCTTCCCAATCGACAGACACTGCGGGAGACCAGGTCCCTCACCTTCCCCATCGACAGACACTGCGGGAGACCAGGTCCCTCACCTTCCCCATCATCGACAGACACTGCGGGAGACCAGGTCCCTCACCTTCCCCATCGACAGACACTGCGGGAGACCAGGTCCCTCACCTTCCCCATCGACAGACACTGCGGGAGACCAGGTCCCTCACCTTCCCCATCGACAGACACTGCGGAGACCAGGTCCCTCACCTTCCCATCATCGACAGACACTGCGGGAGACCAGGTCCCTCACCTTCCCCATCATCGACAGACACTGCGGGAGACTAGGATCCCTCACCTTCTCCATGATCGACAGACACTGCGGGAGACCAGGTCCCTCACCTTCCCCATCATCGACAGACACTGCGGGAGACCAGGTCCCTCACCTTCCCCATCGACAGACACTGCGGGAGACCAGGTCCCTCACCTTCCCCATCGACAGACACTGCGGGAGACCAGGTCCCTCACCTTCCCCATCGACAGACACTGCGGGAGACCAGGTCCCTCACCTTCCCCATCGACAGACACTGCGGGAGACCAGGTCCCTCACCTTCCCCATCGACAGACACTGCGGGAGACCAGGTCCCTCACCTTCCCCATCGACAGACACTGCGGGAGACCAGGTCCCTCACCTTCCCCATCGACAGACACTGCGGGAGACCAGGTCCCTCACCTTCCCCATCGACAGACACTGCGGGAGACCAGGTCCCTCACCTTCCCCATCGACAGACACTGCGGGAGACCAGGTCCCTCACCTTCCCCATCGACAGACACTGCGGGAGACCAGGTCCCTCACCTTCCCCATCGACAGACACTGCGGAGACCAGGTCCCTCACCTTCCCCATCGACAGACACTGCGGGAGACCAGGTCCCTCACCTTCCCCATCATCGACAGACACTGCGGGAGACCAGGTCCCTCACCTTCCCCATCGACAGACACTGCGGGAGACCAGGTCCCTCACCTTCCCCATCGACAGACACTGCGGGAGACCAGGTCCCTCACCTTCCCCATCGACAGACACTGCGGGAGACCAGGTCCCTCACCTTCCCCATCGACAGACACTGCGGGAGACCAGGTCCCTCACCTTCCCCATCGACAGACACTGCGGGAGACCAGGTCCCTCACCTTCCCATCATCGACAGACACTGCGGGAGACCAGGTCCCTCACCTTCCCCATCGACAGACACTGCGGGAGACCAGGTCCCTCACCTTCCCCATCGACAGACACTGCGGGAGACCAGGTCCCTCACCTTCTCCATCATCGACAGACACTGCGGGAGACCAGGTCCCTCACCTTCCCAATCGACAGACACTGCGGGAGACCAGGTCCCTCACCTTCCCAATCGACAGACACTGCGGGAGACCAGGTCCCTCACCTTCCCCATCGACAGACACTGCGGGAGACCAGGTCCCTCACCTACCTCATCATCGACAGACACTGCGGGAGACCAGGTCCCTCACCTTCCCCATCGACAGACACTGCGGGAGACCAGGTCCCTCACCTTCCCCATCGACAGACACTGCGGGAGACCAGGTCCCTCACCTTCCCCATCGACAGACACTGCGGGAGACCAGGTCCCTCACCTTCTCCATCATCGACAGACACTGCGGGAGACCAGGTCCCTCACCTTCCCCATCATCGACAGACACTGCGGGAGACCAGGTCCCTCACCTTCTCCATCATCGACAGACACTGCGGGAGACCAGGTCCCTCACCCCCATCATCGACAGACACTGCGGGAGACCAGGTCCCTCACCTTCCCCATCGACAGACACTGCGGGAGACCAGGTCCCTCACCTTCCCCATCGACAGACACTGCGGGAGACCAGGTCCCTCACCTTCCCCATCGACAGACACTGCGGGAGACCAGGTCCCTCACCTTCCCCATCGACAGACACTGCGGGAGACCAGGTCCCTCACCTTCCCCATCGACAGACACTGCGGGAGACCAGGTCCCTCACCTTCCCCATCGACAGACACTGCGGGAGACCAGGTCCCTCACCTTCCCCATCGACAGACACTGCGGGAGACCAGGTCCCTCACCTTCCCCATCGACAGACACTGCGGAGACCAGGTCCCTCACCTTCCCCATCGACAGACACTGCGGGAGACCAGGTCCCTCACCTTCCCCATCGACAGACACTGCGGGAGACCAGGTCCCTCACCTTCCCCATCGACAGACACTGCGGGAGACCAGGTCCCTCACCTTCCCCATCGACAGACACTGCGGGAGACCAGGTCCCTCACCTTCCCCATCGACAGACACTGCGGGAGACCAGGTCCCTCACCTTCCCCATCGACAGACACTGCGGGAGACCAGATCCCTCACCTTCCCCATCGACAGACACTGCGGGAGACCAGGTCCCTCACCTTCCCCATCGACAGACACTGCGGGAGACCAGGTCCCTCACCTTCCCCATCATCGACAGACACTGCGGGAGACCAGGTCCCTCACCTTCCCCATCGACAGACACTGCGGGAGACCAGGTCCCTCACCTTCCCATACGACAGACACTGCGGGAGACCAGGTCCCTCACCTCCCAATCGACAGACACTGCGGGAGACCAGGTCCCTCACCTTCCCCATCGACAGACACTGCGGGACGACCAGGTCCCTCACCTTCCCTCATCGACAGACATGCGGGAGACCTGGTCCTCACCTTCCCCATCTCGACAGACACTGCGGAGACCAGGTCCCTCACTTCCCCATAGACAGACACTGCGGGAGACCGGTCCCTCACCTTCCCATCGACAGACACTGCGGAGACCAGTCCATCACCTTCTCCATCATCGATAGACACTGCGGGAGACCAGGTCCCTCACCTTCCCCATCGACAGACACTGCGGGAGACCAGGTCCCTCACCTTCTCCATGATCGAAGACACTGCGGAGACCAGGTCCCTCACCTTCCCCATCATCGACAGACACTGCGGGAGACCTAGGTCCCTCACCTACCCCATCGACAGACACTGCGGGAGACCAGGTCCCTCACCTTCCCCATCATCGACAGACACTGCGGGAGACCAGGTCCCTCACCTTCCCCATCGACAGACACTGCGGGAGACCAGGTCCCTCACCTTCCCCATCGACAGACACTGCGGGAGACCAGGTCCCTCACCTTCCCAATCGACAGACACTGCGGGAGACCAGGTCCCTCACCTTCCCCATCGACAGACACTGCGGGAAACGAGGTCCCTCCCCTACCTCATCATCGACAGCCATTGCGGGAGACCAGGTCCCTCACCTTCCCCATCGACAGACACTGCGGGAGACCAGGTCCCTCACCTTCCCCATCGACAGACACTGCGGGAGACCAGGTCCCTCACCTTCCCCATCGACAGACACTGCGGAGACCAGGTCCCTCACCTTCTCCATCATCGACAGACACTGCGGGAGACCAGGTCCCTCACCTTCCCCATCATCGACAGACACTGCGGGAGACCAGGTCCCTCACCTTCTCCATAACGACAGACACTGCGGGAGACCAGGTCCCTCAACATCCCCACGACAGACATCTGCGGGAGACCAGGTCCCTCACCTTCCCCATCGACAGACACTGCGGGAGACCAGGTCCCTCACCTTCCCCATCGACAGACACTGCGGGAGACCAGGTCCATCACCTTCCCCATCGACAGACACTGCGGGAGACCAGGTCCCTCACCTTCCCCATCGACAGACACTGCGGGAGACCAGGTCCCTCAACTTCCCATTGACAGACACTGCGGGAGACGAGGTCCCTCACCTTCCCCATCGACCAGACACTGCGGTAGACCAGGTCCTCCCTCTTCCCATCGACAGACACTGCGGGAGACCAGGTCCCTCACCTTCCCATCATCGACAGACATGCGGGAGACCAGGTCCCTCACTTCCCATCGACAGACACTGCGGGAGACCAGGTCCCTCACCTTCCCCATCGACAGACACTGCGGGAGACCAGGTCCCACACTTCCCCATCGACAGACACTGCGGGAGACCAGGTCCCTCACCTTCCCCATCATCGACAGACACTGCGGGAGACCAGGTCCCTCACCTTCCCCATCGACAGACACTGCGGGAGACCAGGTCCCTCACCTTCCCCATCGACAGACACTGCGGGAGACCAGGTCCCTCACCTTCCCCATCGACAGACACTGCGGAGACCAGGTCCCTCACCTTCCCCATCGACAGACACTGCGGGAGACCAGGTCCCTCACCTTCCCCATCGACAGACACTGCGGGAGACCAGGTCCCTCACCTTCCCATCATCGACAGACACTGCGGGAGACCAGGTCCCTCACCTTCCCCATCGACAGACACTGCGGGAGACCAGGTCCCTCACCTTCCCCATCGACAGACACTGCGGGAGACCAGGTCCCTCACCATCCCAATCGACAGACACTGCGGGAGACCAGGTCCCTCACCTTCCCCATCGACAGACACTGCGGGAGACCAGGTCCCTCACCTTCCCCATCGACAGACACTGCGGGAAACGAGGTCCCTCCCCTACCTCATCATCGACAGCCATTGCGGGAGACCAGGTCCCTCACCTTCCCCATCGACAGACACTGCGGGAGACCAGGTCCCTCACCTTCCCCATCGACAGACACTGCGGGAGACCAGGTCCCTCACCTTCTCCATCATCGACAGACACTGCGGGAGACCAGGTCCCTCACCTTCCCCATCGACAGACACTGCGGGAGACCAGGTCCCTCACCTTCCCATCATCGACAGACACTGCGGGAGACCAGGTCCCTCACCTTCCCCATCATCGACAGACACTGCGGGAGACTAGGATCCCTCACCTTCTCCATGATCGACAGACACTGCGGGAGACCAGGTCCCTCACCTTCCCCATCATCGACAGACACTGCGGGAGACCAGGTCCCTCACCTTCCCCATCGACAGACACTGCGGGAGACCAGGTCCCTCACCTTCCCCATCGACAGACACTGCGGGAGACCAGGTCCCTCACCATCCCAATCGACAGACACTGCGGGAGACCAGGTCCCTCACCTTCCCCATCGACAGACACTGCGGGAAACGAGGTCCCTCACCTTCCTCATCATCGACAGACACTGCGGGAGACCAGGTCCCTCACCTTCCCCATCGACAGACACTGCGGGAGACCAGGTCCCTCACCTTCCCCATCGACAGACACTGCGGGAGACCAGGTCCCTCACCTTCCCCATCGACAGACACTGCGGGAGACCAGGTCCCTCACCTTCTCCATCATCGACAGACACTGCGGGAGACCAGGTCCCTCACCTTCCCCATCATCGACAGACACTGCGGGAGACCAGGTCCCTCACCTTCCCCATCGACAGACACTGCGGGAGACCAGGTCCCTCACCTTCCCCATCATCGACAGACACTGCGGGAGACCAGGTCCCTCACCTTCCCCATCGACAGACACTGCGGGAGACCAGGTCCCTCACCTTCCCCATCGACAGACACTGCGGGAGACCAGGTCCCTCACCTTCTCCATCGACAGACACTGCGGGAGACCAGGTCCCTCACCTTCCCCATCGACAGACACTGCGGGAGACCAGGTCCCTCACCTTCCCCATCGACAGACACTGCGGGAGACCAGGTCCCTCACCTTCCCCATCGACAGACACTGCGGGAGACCAGGTCCCTCACCTTCCCCATCGACAGACACTGCGGGAGACCAGGTCCCTCACCTTCCCCATCGACAGACACTGCGGGAGACCAGGTCCCTCACCTATCCCATCATCGACAGACACTGCGGGAGACCAGGTCCCTCACCTTCCCCATCGACAGACACTGCGGGAGACCAGGTCCCTCACCTTCCCCATCGACAGACACTGCGGGAGACCAGGTCCCTCACCTTCCCCATCGACAGACACTGCGGGAGACCAGGTCCCTCACCTTCCCCATCGACAGACACTGCGGGAGACCAGGTCCCTCACCTTCCCCATCATCGACAGACACTGCGGGAGACCAGGTCCCTCACCTTCCCCATCGACAGACACTGCGGGAGACCAGGTCCCTCACCTTCCCCATCGACAGACACTGCGGGAGACCAGATCCCTCACCATCCCAATCGACAGACACTGCGGGAGACCAGGTCCCTCACCTTCCCCATCGACAGACACTGCGGGAAACGAGGTCCCTCCCCTTCCTCATCATCGACAGACACTGCGGGAGACCAGGTCCCTCACCTTCCCCATCGACAGACACTGCGGGAGACCAGGTCCCTCACCTTCCCCATTGACAGACACTGCGGGAGACCAGGTCCCTCACCTTCCCCATCGACAGACACTGCGGAAGACCAGGTCCCTCACCTTCTCCATCATCGACAGACACTGCGGGAGACCAGGTCCCTCACCTTCCCCATCATCGACAGACACTGCGGGAGACCAGGTCCCTCACCTTCCCCATCGACAGACACTGCGGGAGACCAGGTCCCTCACCTTCCCCATCATCGACAGACACTGCGGGAGACCAGGTCCCTCACCTTCCCCATCGACAGACACTGCGGGAGACCAGGTCCCTCACCTTCCCCATCGACAGACACTGCGGGAGACCAGGTCCCTCACCTTCCCCATCGACAGACACTGCGGGAGACCAGGTCCCTCACCTTCCCCATCGACAGACACTGCGGGAGACCAGGTCCCTCACCTTCCCCATCGACAGACACTGCGGGAGACCAGGTCCCTCACCTTCCCCATCGACAGACACTGCGGGAGACCAGGTCCCTCACCTTCCCCATCGACAGACACTGCGGGAGACCAGGTCCCTCACCTTCCCCATCGACAGACACTGCGGGAGACCAGGTCCCTCACCTTCCCCATCGACAGACACTGCGGGAGACCAGGTCCCTCACCTTCCCCATCGACAGACACTGCGGGAGACCAGGTCCCTCACCTTCCCCATCGACAGACACTGCGGGAGACCTGGTCCCTCACCTTCCCCATCATCGACAGACATTGCGAGAGACCAGGTCCGTCACCTTCCCCATTGACTGACACTGCGGGAGACCAGGTCCCTCACCTTCCCCATCGACAGACACTGCGGGAGACCAGGTCCCTCACCATCCCATCGACAGACACTGCGGGAGACCAGGTCCCTCACCTTCCCCATTCGATAGACACTGCGGAGACCGAGGTCCCTCACATTCCATCATCGACACGCCACTGAGGAGAGCAGGTCCCTCACCTCCCCCCATCGACAGACACTGCGGAGGACCAGGTCCTCACCTTCCCCATAGACAGACACTGCGGGAGACCCAGTCCCTCACCTTCCCCATCGACAGACACTGCGGAAGACTAGGTCCCTCACCTTCCCCACCATCGACAGACACTGCGGGAGACCAGGTCCCTCACCTTCTCCATCATCGATAGACACTGCGGGAGACCAGGTCCCTCACCTTCCCCATCATCGACAGACACTGCGGGAGACAAGGTCCCCTCACCTTCTCATCATCGACAGACACTGCGGGAGACCAGGTCCCTCACCCTCCCCATCGACAGACACTGCGGGAGACAGGTCCCTCACCTTCCCATCGACAGACACTGCGGGAGACCAGGTCCCTCACCTTCCCCATCGACAGACACTGCAGGGAGACCAGGTCCCTCACCTTCCCATCGACAGACACTGCGGGAGACCAGGTCCCTCACCTTCCCCATCGACAGACACTGCGGGAGACCAGGTCCCTCACCTTCCCTCCATCGACAGAGCACTGCGGGAGACCAGGTCCCTCACCTTCCTCCATCGACAGACACTGCGGGAGACCAGGTCCCTCACCTTCCCCATCGACAGACACTGCGGGAGACCAGGTCCCTCACCTTCCCCATCGACAGACACTGCGGAGACCAGGTCCCTCACCTTCCCATCGACAGACACTGCGGGAGACCAGGGTCCCTCACCTTCCCCATCGACAGACACTGCGGGAGACCAGGTCCTCACCTACTCCATCGAAAGACACTGCGGGAGACCAGGTCCCTCACCTTCCCCATCGACAGACACTGCGGGAGACCAGGTCCCTCACCTTCCCCATCGACAGACACTGCGGGAGACCAGGTCCCTCACCTTCCCCATCGACAGACACTGCGGGAGACCAGGTCCCTCACCTTCCCCATCGACAGACACTGCGGGAGACCAGGTCCCTCACCTTCCCCATCGACAGACACTGCGGGAGACCAGGTCCCTCACCTTCCCCATCGACAGACACTGCGGGAGACCAGGTCCCTCACCTTCCCCATCGACAGACACTGCGGGAGACCAGGTCCCTCACCTTCCCCATCGACAGACACTGCGGGAGACCAGGTCCCTCACCTTCCCCATCGACAGACACTGCGGGAGACCAGGTCCCTCACCTTCCCCATCATCGACAGACACTGCGGGAGACCAGGTCCCTCACCTTCTCCATCATCGACAGACACTGCGGGAGACCAGGTCCCTCACCTTCCCCATCATCGACAGACACTGCGGGAGACCAGGTCCCTCACCTTCCCCATCGACAGACACTGCGGGAGACCAGGTCCCTCACCTTCCCCATCGACAGACACTGCGGGAGACCAGGTCCCTCACCTTCCCCATCGACAGACACTGCGGGAGACCAGGTCCCTCACCTTCCCCATCATCGACAGACACTGCGGGAGACCAGGTCCCTCACCTTCCCCATCGACAGACACTGCGGGAGACCAGGTCCCTCACCTTCCCCATCGACAGACACTGCGGGAGATCAGGTCCCTCACCTATCCCATCATCGACAGACACTGCGGGAGACCAGGTCCCTCACCTACCAATTCATCGACAGTCACTGCGGGAGACCAGGTCCCTCACCTTCCCCATCGACAGACACTGCGGGAGACCAGGTCCCTCACCTATCCCATCATCGACAGACACTGCGGGAGACCAGGTCCCTCACCTTCCCCATCGACAGACACTGCGGGAGACCAGGTCCCTCACCTTCCCCATCGACAGACACTGCGGGAGACCAGGTCCCTCACCTTCCCCATCGACAGACACTGCGGGAGACCAGGTCCCTCACCTTCCCCATCGACAGACACTGCGGGAGACCAGGTCCCTCACCTTCCCCATCGACAGACACTGCGGGAGACCAGGTCCCTCACCTTCCCCATCGACAGACACTGCGGGAGACCAGGTCCCTCACCTTCCCCATCATCGACAGACACTGCGGGAGACCAGGTCCCTCACCTTCCCCATCGACAGACACTGCGGGAGACCAGGTCCCTCACCTTCCCCATCGACAGACACTGCGGGAGACCAGGTCCCTCACCTTCCCCATCGACAGACACTGCGGGAGACCAGGTCCCTCACCTTCCCCATCGACAGACACTGCGGGAGACCAGGTCCCTCACCTTCCCCATCGACAGACACTGCGGGAGACCAGGTCCCTCACCTTCCCCATCGACAGACACTGCGGGAGACCAGGTCCCTCACCTTCCCCATCGACAGACACTGCGGGAGACCAGGTCCCTCACCTTCCCCATCGACAGACACTGCGGGAGACCAGGTCCCTCACCTTCCCCATCGACAGACACTGCGGGAGACCAGGTCCCTCACCTTCCCCATCGACAGACACTGCGGGAGACCAGGTCCCTCACCTTCCCCATCGACAGACACTGCGGGAGACCAGGTCCCTCACCTTCCCCATCGACAGACACTGCGGGAGACCAGGTCCCTCACCTTCCCCATCGACAGACACTGCGGGAGACCAGGTCCCTCACCTTCCCCATCGACAGACACTGCGGGAGACCAGGTCCCTCACCTTCCCCATCGACAGACACTGCGGGAGACCAGGTCCCTCACCTTCCCCATCGACAGACACTGCGGGAGACCAGGTCCCTCACCTTCCCCATCATCGACAGACACTGCGGGAGACCAGGTCCCTCACCTTCCCCATCGACAGACACTGCGGGAGACCAGGTCCCTCACCTTCCCCATCATCGACAGACACTGCGGGAGACCAGGTCCCTCACCTTCCCCATCGACAGACACTGCGGGAGACCAGGTCCTCACCTTCCCCATCGACAGACACTGCGGGAGACCAGGTCCCTCACCTTCCCCATCGACAGACACTGCGGGAGACCAGGATCCCTCACCTTCCCATCATCGACAGACACTGCGGGAGACCAGGTCCCTCACCTACCCATCATCGACAGACACTGCGGGAGACCAGGTCCCTCACCTTCCCATCGACAGACACTGCGGGAGACAGGTCCCTCACCTTCTCATCATCGACAGACACTGCGGGAGACCAGGTCCTCACCTTCCCATCGACAGACACTGCGGGAGACCAGGTCCCTCACCTTCCCCATCGACAGACACTGCGGGAGACCAGGTCCCTCACTTCCCCATCGACAGACACTGCGGGAGACCAGGTCCCTCACCCTTCCCCATCGACAGACACTGCGGGAGACCTAGGACCCTCACCTTCTCCATCATCGACAGCACTGCGGAGAGACCAGGTCCTCACCTTCCCCATCGACAGACACTGCGGGAGACCAGGTCCCTCACCTTCCCCATCGACAGACACTGCGGGAGACCAGGTCCCTCACCTTCCCCATCGACAGACACTGCGGAAGACTAGGTCCCTCACCTTCCCCATCATCGACAGACACTGCGGGAGACCAGGTCCCTCACCTTCTCCATCATCGACAGACACTGCGGGAGACCAGGTCCCTCACCTTCCCCATCATCGACAGACACTGCGGGAGACCAGGTCCCTCACCTTCCCATGATCGACAGACACTGCGGGAGACCAGGTCCCTCACCTTCCCCATCATCGACAGACACTGCGGGAGACCAGGTCCCTCACCTTCCCCATCGACAGACACTGCGGGAGACCAGGTCCCTCACCTTCCCCATCGACAGACACTGCGGGAGACCAGGTCCCTCACCTTCCCCATCATCGACAGACACTGCGGGAGACCAGGTCCCTCACCTTCCCCATCGACAGACACTGCGGGAGACCAGGTCCCTCACCTATCCCATCATCGACAGACACTGCGGGAGACCAGGTCCCTCACCTTCCCCATCGACAGACACTGCGGGAGACCAGGTCCCTCACCTTCCCCATCGACAGACACTGCGGGAGACCAGGTCCCTCACCTTCCCCATCGACAGACACTGCGGGAGACCAGGTCCCTCACCTTCCCCATCATCGACAGACACTGCGGGAGACCAGGTCCCTCACCTTCCCCATCGACAGACACTGCGGGAGACCAGGTCCCTCACCTTCCCCATCGACAGACACTGCGGGAGACCAGGTCCCTCACCTTCCCCATCGACAGACACTGCGGGAGACCAGGTCCCTCACCTTCCCCATCATCGACAGACACTGCGGGAGACCAGGTCCCTCACCTTCCCCATCGACAGACACTGCGGGAGACCAGGTCCCTCACCTTCCCCATCGACAGACACTGCGGGAGACCAGGTCCCTCACCTTCTCCATCGACAGACACTGCGGGAGACCAGGTCCCTCACCTTCCCCATCGACAGACACTCAGGGAGACCAGGTCCCTCACCTTCCCCATCGACAGACACTGCGGGAGACGAGGTCCCTCACCTTCCCCATCTACGACACTGCGGGAGACCAGGTCCCTCACCTTCCCCATCGACAGACACTGCGGGAGACCAGGTCCCTCACCTATCCCATCATCGACAGACACTGCGGGAGACCAGGTCCCTCACCTTCCCCATCGACAGACACTGCGGGAGACCAGGTCCCTCACCTTCCCCATCGACAGGACACTGCGGGAGACCAGGTCCCTCACCTTCTCCACATCGACAGACACTGCGGGAGACCAGGTCCCTCACCTTCCCCATCGACAGACACTGTGGGAGACCAGGTCCCTCACCTTCCCCATCGACAGACACTGCTGGAGACCAGGTCCCTCACCTTCCCCATCGACAGACACTGCGGGAGACCAGGTCCCTCACCTTCCCCATCGACAGACACTGCGGGAGACCAGGTCCCTCACCTTCCCCATCGACAGACACTGCGGGAGACCAGGTCCCTCACCTTCCCCATCGACAGACACTGCGGGAGACCAGGTCCCTCACCTTCCCCATCGACAGACACTGCGGGAGACCAGGTCCCTCACCTTCCCCATCGACAGACACTGCGGGAGACCAGGTCCCTCACCTTCTCCATCGACAGACACTGCGGGAGACCAGGTCCCTCACCTTCCCCATCGACAGACACTGCGGGAGACCAGGTCCCTCACCTTCCCCATCGACAGACACTGCGGGAGACCAGGTCCCTCACCTTCTCCATCGACAGACACTGCGGGAGACCAGGTCCCTCACCTTCCCCATCGACAGACACTGCGGGAGACCAGGTCCCTCACCTTCCCCATCGACAGACACTGCGGGAGACCAGGTCCCTCACCTTCCCCATCGACAGACACTGCGGGAGACCAGGTCCCTCACCTTCCCCATCGACAGACACTGCGGGAGACCAGGTCCCTCACCTTCCCCATCGACAGACACTGCGGGAGACCAGGTCCCTCACCTTCCCCATCGACAGACACTGCGGGAGACCAGGTCCCTCACCTTCCCCATCATCGACAGACACTGCGGGAGACCAGGTCCCTCACCTTCCCCATCGACAGACACTGCGGGAGACCAGGTCCCTCACCTTCCCCATCGACAGACACTGCGGGAGACCAGGTCCCTCACCTTCCCCATCGACAGACACTGCGGGAGACCAGGTCCCTCACCTTCCCCATCGACAGACACTGCGGGAGACCAGGTCCCTCACCTTCCCCATCGACAGACACTGCGGGAGACCAGGTCCCTCACCTTCCCCATCGACAGACACTGCGGGAGACCAGGTCCCTCACCTTCCCCATCATCGACAGACACTGCGGGAGACCAGGTCCCTCACCTTCCCCATCGACAGACACTGCGGGAGACCAGGTCCCTCACCTTCCCCATCGACAGACACTGCGGGAGACCAGGTCCCTCACCTTCCCCATCGACAGACACTGCGGGAGACCAGGTCCCTCACCTTCCCCATCGACAGACACTGCGGGAGACCAGGTCCCTCACCTTACCCATCGACAGACACTGCGGGGAGACCAGGTCCCTCACCTTCCCCATCATCGACAGACACTGCGGGAGACCAGGTCCCTCACCTTCCCCATCGACAGACACTGCGGGAGACCAGGTCCCTCACCTTCCCATCGACAGACACTGCGGAGACAGGTCCCTCACCTTCCCCATCGACAGACACTGCGGGAGACCAGGTCCCTCACCTTCCCCATCGACAGACACTGCGGGAGACCAGGTCCCTCACCTTCCCCATCGACAGACACTGCGGGAGACCAGGTCCCTCACCTTCCCCATCGACAGACACTGCGGGAGACCAGGTCCCTCACCTTCCCCATCGACAGACACTGCGGGAGACCAGGTCCCTCACCTTCCCCATCGACAGACACTGCGGGAGACCAGGTCCTCACCTTCCCCATCGACAGACACTGCAGGGAGACCAGGTCCCTCACCTTCCCCATCGACAGACACTGTGGGGAGACCATGTCCCTCACCTTCCCCATCGACAGACACTGCGGGAGACCAGGTCCCTTACCTTCCCCATCGACAGACACTGCGGGAGACCAGGTCCCTCACCATTCCCATCATCGACAGACATTGCGGGAGACCAGGTCGAGTCACATTCCCCATCGACAGACACTGCGGGAGAAGCCAGGTCCCCACCTTCCCCATCGACAGACACTGCGGGAGACCAGGTCTCTCACCTCCCAACATCGACAAGACACTGCGGGAGACCAGGTCCCTCATCTTCTCCCATCACAGACACTGCGGGAGACCAGGTCCCTCACCTTCCCCATCATCGACAGACACTGCGGGAGACCAGGTCCCACACATCCCCATCGACAGACACTGCGGAGACCAGTTCCCCTCACCTTCCGCCATCGACAGACAGCTGCGGAGACAGGTCCCTCACCATCCCCATCGACAGACACTGCGGGAGACCAGGTCCCCACCTTCTCCATCATCGATAGACACTGCGGGAGACCAGGTCCCTCACCTTCCCCATCATCGACAGACACTGCGGGAGACCAGGTCCCTCACCTATCCCATCATCGACAGACACTGCGGGAGACCAGGTCCCTCACCTTCCCCATCATCGACAGACACTGCGGGAGACCAGGTCCCTCACCTTCCCCATCGACAGACACTGCGGGAGACCAGGTCCCTCACCTTCCCAATCGACAGACACTGCGGGAGACCAGGTCCCTCACCTTCCCCATCGACAGACACTGCGGGAGACCAGGTCCCTCACCTTCCCCATCGACAGCCTGCGGGAGACCAGGTCCCTCACCTTCCCCATCGACAGACACTGCGGGGAGACCAGGTCCCTCACCTTCCCCATCGACAGACACTGCGGGAGACCAGGTCCCTCACCTTCCCCATCGACAGACACTGCGGAGACCAGGTCCCTCACCTTCCCCATCGACAGACACTGCGGGAGACCAGATGTCCCTCACCTTCTCCATCGACAGACACTGCGGGAGACCAGGTCCCTCCCTTCCCACATGACAGACACTGCGGAGACCAGGTCCCTCACCTTTCCCATCATCGACAGACACTGCGGGAAGACCAGGTCCTCACCTCCCCATCGACAGACACTGCGGAGACCAGGTCCCTCACCTTCCCATCGACAGACACTGAGGGAGACCAGGTCCCACACCTTCCCCATCGACAGACACTGCGGGAGATCAGGTCCCTCACCTTCCCCATCGACAGACACTGAGGGAGACCAGGTCCCTCAACTTCCCCATCGACAGACACTGCGGGAGACCATGTCCCTCACCTTCTCCATCATCGACAGACACTGCGGGAGACCAGGTCCCTCAGCTTCCCCATCGACGACACTGCGGGAGACCAGGTCCCTCACCTTCAACCATCGACAGACACTGCGGGAGACCAGGTCCCTCAACTTCCCCATCGACAGACACTGCGGGAGACCAGGTCCCTCACCTTCCCCATCATCAACAGACACTGCGGGAGACCAGGTCCCTCACCTTCCCCATCATCAACAGACACTGCGGGAGACCAGGTCCCTCACCTTCCCCATCGACAGACACTGCGGGAGACCAGGTCCCTCACCTTCCCCATCGACAGACACTGCGGGAGACCAGTCCCTCACCTTCCCATCATCGACAGACACTAGACCAGGAGATCATCAGGGGCGGGAGACCAGGTCCCTCACCTTCCCCATCGACAGACACTGCGGGAGACCAGGTCCCTCACCTTCCCCATCGACAGACACTGCGGGAGACCAGGTCCCTCACCTTCCCCATCATCGACAGACATTGCGGGAGACCAGGTCCCTCACCTTCCCCCCATCGACAGACACTGCGGGAGACCAGGTCCCTCACCTTCCCCATCGACAGACACTGCGGGAGACCAGGTCCCTCACCTTCCCATCATCGACAGACACTGCGGGAGACCAGGTCCCTCACCTTCCCCATCGACAGACACTGCGGGAGACCAGGTCCCTCACCTTCCCCATCAACGACAGACACTGTGGGAGACCAGGTCCCTCAACTTCCCCATCGACAGACACTGCGGGAGACCAGGTCCCTGACCTTCCCCATCATCGACAGACACTGCGGGAGACCAGGTCCCTCACCTTCCCCATCAGACAGACACTGCGGGAGACCAGGTCCCTCACCTTCCCCATCGACAGACACTGCGGGAGACCAGGTCCCTCACCTTCCCCATCAACAGACACTGAGGGAGACCAGGACCCTCACCTTTCCCATCATCGACAGATACTGCGGGAGACCAGGTGCCTCACATTCCCCATCGACAGACACTGCGGGAGACCAGGTCCCTCACCTTCCCATCGACAGACACTGCGGGAGACCAGGTCCCTCACCTTCCCCATCATCGACAGACACTGCGGGAGACCAGGTCCCTCACCTTCCCATCGACAGACACTGCGGGAGACCAGGTCCCTCACCTTCCCATCGACAGACACTGCGGGAGACCAGTCCCTCACCTTCCCCATCGACAGACACTGCGGGAGACCAGGTCCCTCACCTTCCCATCATCGACAGACACTGCGGGAGACCAGGTCCCTCACCTTCCCCATCGACAGACACTGCGGGAGACCAGGTCCCTCACCTTCCCCATCGACAGACACTGCGGAGACCAGGTCCCTCACCTTCCCCATCGACAGACACTGCGGAAGACCAGGTCCCTCACCTTCCCATCATCGACAGACACTGCGGGAGACCAGGTCCCACCTCTCCATCATCGACAGACACTGCGGGAGACCAGGTCCCTCACCTTCCCCATCATCGACAGACACTGCGGGAGACCAGGTCCCTCACCTTCCCCATGATCGACAGACACTGCGGGAGACCAGGTCCCTCACCTTCCCCATCGACAGACACTGCGGGAGACCAGGTCCCTCACCTTCCCCATCGACAGACACTGCGGGAGACCAGGTCTCCTCACCTTCTCCATCATCGACAGACACTGCGGGAGACCCAGGTCCCTCACCTCTCCCATCGACAGACACTGCAGGGAGACCAGATCCCTCACCTTCCCCATCGATCAGACACTGCGGGAGACCAGGTCCCTCACCTTCCCCATCGACAGACACTGAGGGAGACCACGTCCCTCACCTTCCCCATCGACAGACACTGCGGAGAACCAGGTTCCCTCACCTTACCCATCGACAGACACTGCGGTAGACCAGGTCCCTCACCTTCCCCATTCGACAGACACTGCGGGAGACCAGGTCCCTCACCTTCCCCATCATCGACAGACACTGCGGAGACAGGTCCTCACCTTCCCCATCTGAACAGACACTGCGGAGACCAGGTCGCTCACCTTCCCCATAGACAGACACTGCGGGAGACCAGGTCCCTCACCTTCCCCATCGACAGACACTGCGGGAGACCAGTTCCCTCACCTTCCCCATCATCGACAGCACTGCGGGAGACCAGGTCCCTCACCTTCCCCATCATCGACAGACACTGCGGGAGACCAGGTCCCTCACCTCCCCCATCGACAGACACTGCGGGAGACCAGGTCCCTCACCTTCCCCATCGACAGACACTGCGGGAGACCAGGTCCCTCACCTTCCCCATCATCGACAGACACTGCGGGAGACCAGGTCCCTCACCTTCCCCATCATCGACAGACACTGCGGGAGACCAGGTCCCACACCTTCCCCATCGACAGACACTGCGGGAGACCAGGTCCCTCACCTTCTCCATCATCGACAGACACTGCGGGAGACCAGGTCCCTCACCTTCCCCATCGACAGACACTGCGGGAGACCAGGTCCCTCACCTTCCCCATCATCGACAGACACTGTGGGAGACCAGGTCCCTCAACTTCCCCATCGACAGACACTGCGGGAGACCAGGTCCCTCACCTCCCCATCGACAGACACTGCGGGAGACCAGGTCCCTCACCTTCCCCATCGACAGACACTGCGGTCGGTCCCTCACCTTCCATTGACAGACACTGACGGGGAGACCTGGTCACTCACATTCCCCATCATCGACAGAACATGCGAGCGCGACCAGGTCCGTCACCTTCCCCTTTGACTGTCAATGCGGGAGAAACCAGGTCCCTCACCTTCCCATCGACAGACACTGCGGGAGACAGATCCCTCCCTCCAATCGACAGGACTCTGCGGGAGACCAGTCCCTCACCTTCCCTTCGGACAGACACTGCAGGGGGAAACGAGGTTCCTCCCTACCTCATCATCGAAAGCCATTGTGCGAGGAACCGGTCCCACCACCTACCCATCGACGGACATGCGGTGAGACCAGGTCCCTCACCTTCACCATAGACAGACACTGCGGGAGCAACGGTCCCTCACCTTCCCCCATCGGACGGACACTGGGGAGATCAGGTCCCTGACCTTCTCATCGACAGACAATGCGGCAGAGACCAGGTCCCACACATTCCCCATCGACAGAAACTGGGGAGACCAGGTCCCTCCACCTGTCCCATCAAGAGACACTGAGGGAGTCCAGGTCCCTCACCTTCCCCATCGACAGACACTAAGGGAGACCAGGTCCCTCACATTCCCCATCGACAGACACTGCGGGAGACCAGGTCCCTCACCTTCCCCATCGACAGACACTGCGGGAGACCAGGTCCCTCACCTTCCCCATCATCGACAGACACTGCGGGAGACCAGGTCCCTCACCTTCCCCATCGACAGACACTGCGGGAGACCAGGTCCCTCACCTTTCCCATCATCGACAGACACTGCGGGAGACCAGGTCCCTCACCTACCCCATCGACAGACACTGCGGGAGACCAGGTCCCTCACCTTCCCCATCGACAGACACTGCGGGAGACCAGGTCCCTCACCTTCCCCATCGACAGACACTGCGGGAGACCAGGTCCGTCACCTTCCCCACCATCGACAGACACTGCGGGAGACCAGTTCCATCACCTTCTCCATCATCGATAGACACTGCGGGAGACCAGGTCCCTCACCTTCCCCATCATCGACAGACACTGCGGGAGACCAGGTCCCTCACCTTCTCCATCATCGACAGACACTGCGGGAGACCAGGTCCCTCACCTTCCCATCATCGACAGACACTGCGGGAGACCAGGTCCCTCACCTTCCCCATCGACAGACACTGCGGGAGACCAGGTCCCTCACCTTCCCCATCGACAGACACTGCGGGAGACCAGGTCCCTCACCTTCCCCATCGACAGACACTGCGGGAAACGAGGTCCCTCCCCTACCTCATCATCGACAGCCATTGCGGGAGACCAGGTCCCTCACCTTCCCCATCATCAACAGACACTGCGGGAGACCAGGTCCCTCACCTTCTCCATCGACAGACACTGCGGGAGACCAGGTCCCTCACCTTCCCCATCGACAGACACTGCGGAAGACCAGGTCCCTCACCTTCCCATCATCGACAGACACTGCGGGAGACCAGGTCCCTCACCTTCCCCATCATCGACAGACACTGCGGGAGACCAGGTCCCTCACCTTCCCATCATCGACAGACACTGCGGGAGACCAGGTCCCTCACCTTCCCATCGACAGACACTGCGGGAGACCAGGTCCCTCACCTTCCCATCATCGACAGACACTGCGGGAGACCAGGTCCCTCACCTTCCCCATCGACAGACACTGCGGGAGACCAGGTCCCTCACCTTCCCCATCGACAGACACTGCGGGAGACCAGGTCCCTCACCTTCCCCATCGACAGACACTGCGGGAGACCAGGTCCCTCACCTTCCCCATCGACAGACACTGCGGGAGACCAGGTCCCTCACCTCTCCCATCGACAGACACTGCGGAGACCAGGTCCCTCACCTTCCCCATCGACAGACACTGCAGGAGACCAGGTCCCTCACCTTCTCCCATCGACAGACACTGCTGGAGACGAGGTCCCTCACCTTCCCCATCGACAGACACTGCGGGAGACCAGGTCCCTCACCTTCCCCATCGACAGACACTGCGGGAGACCAGGTCCCTCACCTTCTCCACATCGACAGACACTGCGGAGACCAGGTCCCTCACCTTCCCCATCGACAGACACTGCGGGAGACCAGGTCCCTCACCTTCCCCATCATCGACAGACACTGCGGGAGACCAGGTCCCTCACCTTCCCCATCGACAGACACTGCGGGAGACCAGGTCCCTCACCTTCCCCATCGACAGACACTGCGTGAGACCAGGTCCCTCACCTTCCCCATCGACAGACACTGCGGGAGACCAGGTCCCTCACCTTCCCCATCGACAGACACTGCGGGAGACCAGGTCCCTCACCTTCCCCATCGACAGACACTGCGGGAGACCAGGTCCCTCACCTTCCCCATCGACAGACACTGCGGGAGACCAGGTCCCTCACCTTCCCCATCGACAGACACTGCGGGAGACCAGGTCCCTCACCTTCCCCATCGACAGACACTGCGGGAGACCAGTCCCTCACCTTCCCCATCGACAGACACTGCGGGAGACCAGGTCCCTCACCTTCCCCATCGACAGACACTGCAGGAGACCAGGTCCCTCACCTTCCCCATCATCGACAGACACTGTGGGAGACCAGGTCCCTCAACTTCCCCATCGAAAGACACTGCGAGAGACACGGTCCCTGACCTTCCCATCGACAGACACTGCGGGAGACCAGATCCCTCACCTTCTCCATTGAGAGACACTGCGGGAGACCAGGTCCCTCACCTTCCCCATCGACAGACACTGCGGAGAGACAGGTCCCTCACCTTCCCATCGACAGACACTGCGGGAGACCAGGTCCCTGACCTTCTCCATCGACAGACACTGCGGGAGACCAGATCCCTCACCTTCTCCATTGAGAGACACTGCGGGAGACCAGGTCCCTCACCATCCCCATCGACAGACACTGCGGGAGACCAGGTCCCTCACCTTCTCCATCGACAGACACTGCGGGAGACCAGGTCCCTCACCTTCCCATCGAAAGACACTGCGGGAGACCAGGTCCCTCACCTTCCCATCGACGACAGACACTGCGGGAGACCAGGTCCCTCACCTTCCCCATCGACAGACACTGCGGGAGACCAGGTCCCTCACCTTCCCCATCGACAGACACTGCGGGAGACCAGGTCCCTCACCTTCCCCATCATCGACAGACACTGCGGAGACCAGGTCCCTCACCTTCCCCATCGACAGACACTGCGGAGACCAGGTCCCTCACCTTCCCCATCGACAGACACTGCGGGAGACCAGGTCCCTCACCATCCCCATCGACAGACACTGCGGGAGACCAGGTCCCTCACCTTCCCCATCGACAGACACTGCGGAGACCAGGTCCCTCACCTTCCCATCGACAGACACTGCGGGAGACCAGGTCCCTCACCTTCCCCATCGACAGACACTGCGGGAGACCAGGTCCCTCACCATCCCAATCGACAGACACTGCGGAGACCAGGTCCCTCACCTTCCCCATCGACAGACACTGCGGGAAACGAGGTCCCTCCCTTCCCCATCATCGACAGACATTGCGGGAGACCAGGTCCCTCACCTTCCCATCGACAGACACTGCGGGAGACCAGGTCCCTCACCTTCACCCATCGACAGACACTGAGGAGACCAGGTCCTCACCTTCCCATCGACAGACACTGCGGGAGACCAGGCTCCCTCACCTTCCCCATCGACAGACACTGCGGGAGACCAGGTCCCCTCACCTTCCCATCATCGACAGACACTGCGGAGACCAGGTCCCTCCCCTTCCCTCCATTCGACAGACATGCGGGAGGACCAGGTCCTCACCTTCCCATCGACAGACACTGCGGAGACCAGGTCCCTCACTCCCCATCGACAGACACTGCGGGAGACCAGGTCCCTCACCTTCCCATCGACAGACACTGCGGAAGACGAGGTCCTCACCTTCCCCATCATCGACAGACCACTGCCGGGAGACTCAAGTCCCTCACCTCTCCCATCATCGACAGACACTGCGGGGAGACCAGGTCCCTCACCCTTCTCCATCGACAGACCACTGCGGGAGACCAGGTCCCCTCACCTTCCCCATCGACAGACACTGCGGAGACCAGGATCCCTCACCTTCCCATCGACAGACACTGCGGGAGACCAGGTCCCTCACCTTCCCCATCATCGACAGACACTGCGGGAGACCAGGTCCCTCACCTCCCCATACAGACAGACACTGCGGGAGACCAGGTCCCTCACCTTCCCCATCGACAGACACTGCGGAGACCAGGTCCCTCACCATCCCAATCGACAGACACTGCGGGAGACCAGGTCCCTCACCTTCCCCATCGACAGACACTGCGGGAGACCAGGTCCCTCACCTTCCCATCATCGACAGACACTGCGAGAGACCAGGTCCCTCACCTTCCCCATCGACAGACACTGCGGGAGACCAGGTCCCTCACCTTCCCCATCGACAGACACTGCGGGAGACCAGGTCCCTCACCTTCCCCATCGACAGACACTGCGGAAGACCAGGTCCCTCACCTTCCCCATCATCGACAGACACTGCGGGAGACCAGGTCCCTCACCTTCCCCATCATCGACAGACACTGCGGGAGACCAGGTCCCCCTTCCCCATCATCGACAGACACTGCGGGAGACAGGTCCCTCACCTTCTCCATCATCGACAGACACTGCGGGAGACCAGGTCCCTCACCTTCCCCATCATCGACAGACACTGCGGGAGACCAGGTCCCTCACCTTCCCCATCGACAGACACTGGGGAGACCAGGTCCCTCACTTCTCCATCATCGACAGACACTGCGGGAGACCAGGTCCCTCACCTTCCCCATCGACAGACACTGCGGAGACCAGGTCCCTCACCTTCCCCATCGACAGACACTGCGGGAGACCAGGTCCCTCACCTTCCCCATCGACAGACACTGCGGGAGACCAGGTCCCTCACCTTCCCCATC